>BROG01000621.1:440000-446345 GCA_030159075.1 Atrina japonica
TGTCACACCAAATTATTGTAATAATTCAAACTTTGTTTTTTCAAGTTCAACCTGGTTTTTCTCACTGCTATGTCAATACTCATCGGTGTTATTGTGGTAAAGGTAAACTTCTCGAGAAAAACAAGATATAGGTTTAACAGTGAAAACTAGGTTTAACTTTTAGTGTAATTTTGAGGTGCCATAGAGGAAAGTTAAATGTGATATATTTGACATTGCAATAGGAAATAGGAAATATTTTAAACTATTAAGTTCCTTTCGGCGTAAAAATACATGTAAAGGAAAACAAGTGGTATTATAGTGTCGGTAAATGACGATATACATTGTAACTTAGAAATTTTTTTTTACAGTGGTTACTCTCAGACGGATTTCGGCTATTCTTTTAGATTTATTATTTGGCCTTGTATTATACTACTTTCCCTTTAGAAAATACATATACATTTTAAATTGGAGAGCTCAACTGATGAAGTCTAATTGATAGATACGATCGTCTTGAGCATTATAACTTTTGCATTATGTTTATAATATTAGATTACTGTCATGTGGGGGACCAGTTAATTCAAATTTACAACATGACATTACTTTGCTTTTATTTACGTCACAACTGTGGTATTTTGTTATATTTTATAGTCATTCATTTTGACGTTTCATTTATGCATTTCTAAAACAAGAGATGCGTGTGCATGTCCATTTTATTATGTGGTGAATTCCAAGACTATACCAAATCTGCGATTTAAAAACTAAATTACTTATGTCAATTTCAATGTCTTCGTTGATAGTCTATTTTTAGTACGGTAGATACTTTTTATCAAAACGAAATTAAACACTGGAAACGATGCTTAGAGATATCGTATTGATGTTTTTGGCTTACTTAATTTGGATACATACATTTAACATAGTTTTAATATACAAAGACGACCTACATTTCCCTATCTTTATATATTTTACATGTACAAAATCTTAATTCTTAGAACAATGAAACTAATATGTATACAATGCTCTTTCACAATGTTATAAAGGTATTCGTTGACAGTTTGTTGGTCATCACTGATTGATCATATATTGATACATGTTTCGGTAATATATTTAAGTCTTTAGATATAAATTTACAGTGACAGTAAAACGTGACTATTCCTTTACTATTGTAAAGCCATTTTGATATACTGAGTCTTACCTAACATTTTTAGGACGGAGCGCCTTGCTCTAGCTTGTTGTTGAGCGTGTAACTCTCCTCTTATGTACTCTTTGGTAGACATATCTAACGACGTTCTACTTAAGGTGGATCTACGAATAGTGACTGCAATAAGGGTGTATAGAACTCCGATGAATACCATAGGAATAACAAAGAACAAACCCGTAGAAGCCTCGAATGTTGCTGGAATCGACTCCCCATTTTTGAGACCACACATGGCTGATTCTGGTAGTGTATTATTTTTACCATCCGTTATCATGGTAACACCGTATTGTAGTGTGATAGGAATTGCGGTTACAATAGCAATGACCCATGTGCTAAATATAACTCTTACAGCTCGATGAAGACTGGACATTTTTTGTGCTTTCATCGGATAGCATATGGCAACATATCGTTCAACAGTGAAGGCAGTGATAGTTAAAATAGTGGTGTTTTTTGAAATTTCTGGAAACAATACACGTGCAATACAACATGCTTCACCAAATATCCATGGATACCAGGACCACACGGAATACAGATCGGGAGGTATCCCTGTGATAACTAGCAATAAGTCTGCCACAGCCAAATTAAACAAGTAGTAGTTTGTAGCTGTATGCATGACTTTGTTCCGAGCAATGACAATGCAAGTGCAAATGTTCCCGACCACCCCTGTGATGAATAAAATTGAGTATATAACGGTAATAGGTATGACCACAGATAGCGTGTCCCGTCGAGGATACATCTTGTCTTCCAAAAACTTCCACACATCAAATGCAGTCGGTTCCCCGGGTGGCATTTTACTCGGGATAAATGTTCCATTCGGAGAAAAATATTTATCAATGATATCCAACAGGTAAGATATGTTGCTGCAGTCATGGTCGTGGGTGAAGGTTTCGTTATCATTTTGACATATTTCAAGGAAAGATTTAAACATGTTTTCCTTCAGAAGTCTGTGTCCTCTGTAAAAATCAGCCTTTAATGTTTTATCCTTTAATGAATTGCATGTTTCGCCCCGTGGTTTTAAACTGCAAAAGAATAATTATTTTATCTTAATCATCTAAATAGTGTAAATCGTGTCTTGAATGACACCGCATAACATCACATTGTATTTGAATAATCATTTAGATAAAATGATAAACCGCTTCTGCCCCTATAAATTGTCTTTGACACGGATATCTGCTAGATTCTGGATGTGTAACAGAATGATTACAGATCTCAGTCATCAAGTCTGTAACATTGTTAAAGCTAAGAAAACTATAATTGCCGACCGATTTTTGTCAATCTGATTTTGTTGGCAAGGAAATGATTATTTGAAAAAAATATTTAATTGACCGTAAATAATCTTATTCATCTGCCAATTGATTTTTGAGGGCCTTTAGCAAATGATCAAGATGAAATGTCGGAGTATCGCTCTCATTTTGTTATGTGTCTATTTAATGCTAAGAATCTTACAACTGAAGTTACATCCAGGACATTATTTGGAAGAAAAAATCAATCGTATTTAATGTCATGCGTTAGTTATGAAATCGACAATGAAAATAAAAAGAAAAGAAACGTACAGGGCATGAAATGCGATGTCTTTCAAGATTACATTAATCTTTCTTTTCATTTCTTGTGAAATATTACATGATGATTTATAAATGGAATGTTTCAATCTTTCAACAAATGGCAGGAACAACATCGTAAAGTTATGAATAGTAACAAATAATAAAAATAGTTCACGATATCAATTAATTAGCAGATAAGATAATTTTCCAAACACTTATCTGACGCTGATACTGACAAAACATCAAATTGGAAAATCAAGATGATATGACGATATTCAATAATTATATTACATGTGGGAGTATTTAAGCAATCCTAGTTTCTTTGTTTTAATTCACTTTGTTCTACCAAACCTTTATCTTTACTCCTTACCAACATATTGACAGCCGTTAAGGAGAGACATCAGCAATACTTTACAGTTGCTTATTCCAGATACTTAAAAATTCTAAACAACTTTTAGAAAATTTAAAGGCACACAAATTCACAGCATCAAAACATACGACTTCTCTACTCTTTACACAACTATTCCACATAAAAAATAAAAGAAAGACTTATTAGCATATTAGACAATTGATTTCACTAAAGGTGGTACGCCGGCATTCCTATGGGAACCAATTGTGCCCATTTATTTATTTTATTTATACGAAGCAGGCTTCATTCAGAAACTGCTGTATCAAAAGATGAACAAGCAAGCGGTGTCCTTTAATATATCGACGACGTTTTGTCAATTAATAATGACAATTTTCATACATATGTCAATGCGATATATCCCAGCGAACTAAAAATTAAAGATACAACAGAATCAAGAATCAACACGCTTCATACTTAGACATTTTACTTGCCATAGACACAGACGGAAAATTGGCAACTAACGCGACGATTTCGGCTTTCCCATCGTAATTTTTCCACATTTAAGTAGTAACATCACACAGTCACCCGCATATGGAGTTTATATTTCACAAGTGATTCGATATTCCAGGGCGTGTACATAATATGAAGATTTCATATACAGAGGTAAACTACTCTCTGACAAATTATTGTCACAGGGATATCGAAAACCGCGTTTGATGTCAACGTTCTGCAAATTGTACGGTCGGTATAATAGTCTTGTTTGCGATTACTCTGAAATGTTGAGTAGCCTTTTCGTCTGTACCAATTGTGACGAGGATTCGTTCCTCACGTACTTTATTTGGACTTGACTGTGGACTCACGGCTGGTGTGACCGGTCGACAGATTTATACTTTGGTATCTGAGATGTTTTATATCCATTTATAGTAAATGGACAAACAGGAAGTAACAAGTCAATGGTAATAAGAAATATGTAGTTATATTTGTATTTTAATATGTACTTATTGTTTCAGATCCAGACTTTTTATAAAAAGCTAGCATTATTTGATCTTGGAATATATAATACTGCTGTATGCAGTGCTGTACAGAATATGATACAAAAAGTTATCAGTATGAATGAAAAAAAGAGTTTGAATGAGATTTGCGTTCAAGGTGACGATAATATCATCATTATCAGCATCATCATCATCAGAATGAATGATGGAAATTGATCAAGGATTTTCGTATTAATCAACTCACTTCCTTTGTTACTATCAAGAAACAAAGACAGTGCTATACCTAAAATCCAATTTGTAACGACATCTTTACGAAATTCAACAATCTGTGTCACAGATGCTTATTTTTGAATTTTACAAATAATGTTTTTAGAACTATAGATCATTTACAGATCTGATTTTTCTTGCATTATTCAATAGTATTTCGGCCAGTCACAATAACTATAATTTTGTACTCAAGTGGTCACTTTTCCCTTGTTTACTGTGTTGATTTTTGTTTTATACCACGGCAATGTAAATGTTAAAATAAAATGTCCACTTTATCGTTACTTGTACAGTTCCATTTAAATCACTGAATCTAAAATAACTGTTTTTGGGATTGCAAATTCTGGTGTATGAAATATGTGTCAATTTTATTTCTACCATATTGATTTTCGTTCGTTAAAGTGATGACTATCGTCGCATTTGTGCAATATTCAACACACACTAATTTAATCTCCTCTTGAAAAAATCAATTTCGGATATATTTTGTTTCATTTAAATTCATTTGTCACAGGAAATACATGCATTTTGTAAAAGAATTTAGTTAACTATCGCGGGTATTTGCGTCATGATGTGCAGAGTCTGCTAGAATAATTTAAAATTCGTGACTTCTGTCAAATCGGTAAATTTCTATTAATCGGTTAACCGAATGTTTTTCCGGTACTCGGTTACTCGGTCATTTCATCTTACATCTTACATGTAAAACATTCACCGTATAAAAAACATACGACTGGTGGACAGGGGTGCTTACTCCTCCATGGCACCAGATCCCACCTCTTGGTTTCCGGGGGTCCATGTTTGTCCATTTTTACCAGATTTGTATCTATATCTTGACCATCCTTAAGATTTATATTTTGGTATTTGAAATGTTTTATATGTTTTGCTTTTACTTGGTTAAGCTAACTCTAAATAGATTATGAACCCTGTTACCCTTCATAAATACAGCAATATATCGTTATATTCAATGAATTGTTTTAATATAATTATATGTACATGAAGTTGTTTTCTTAATGTTAGGTTTAAATGGCGGAAATTTCTTAGTTTAACTAGCGATTTAGCTTGATAAATCTCTTAATGGCATTACAGACAAAATTAACTCATACTTAAAACAATTATATGTTTATATCCTCCAGATATAAAATACAAACAATATATATATATATATATATATATATATATATATATATATATATATATATATATATATATATATATATATATATATATATATGTATGAATTATGAATATTTTAGGGGAAAATGCAATATATTCCCTTAAGATATTCTTAATTGACTATATCTATACTATACAAAGCATAAATCGGACAATATGGGTTTCTCCTCCCACACACTTGTACTTTCGATAGTTTCTTAGCAATATTTTTCATCGGAAGTGCAGCTTGTGCGTCATTCATTAGCCGTCAAAGTTTATCTAAGAGATCGCTACATTCGGAATCAAGTTCATTCACAGTCAATTACAGGATAAGACACTAACTGGAAATAGAAAATTGTTTTATTTCTTTAAAAGTTATGATATTTTTACTTTATCTGGTGTAAATGAATGGATTTTTCTAGTTAAGTATATCTATAAAAATATGAATTACAGGATTTCAAATTATCCCCGAATTAAATTACGCAAAATGTTATTAGAGGAAAGGAAAATTAAATCCTTCAATCATTTAACACTGAATTCGAATAATTGCGATTCTGGACAATGGAATTCTGGTGTTTAAATATTGAATTATCAAAATAAAAGCTTTGACAACTCTAAAAAGGAATAAACAAAAAGGATATATTATGATTTGAGCGATATATCATGGTGATTATAGTAACACAAATGGACCAATCTTTTTACTAGTTAAAGCTGTGCGCATCGAAAGAAATTTTCAAAAATTGTTTTAAAATATAAAAAATCTCAGATGCCAAAGTATAAATCTTAGGATGCACAGGATACAGATACAAATTTGGTAAAAAATGGACAAACACGGACCACTGGAAACGAAGTGGTGGGATCAGGTGCCACGGAGGA